>CM044559.2:18584093-18606593 GCA_024416835.2 Perccottus glenii | reverse complement strand
TTGTCAGTGGAAATACAAACAAGCTTTGACTTTGTGGGCTCTAACTTTTGTTTGCGTGCACAGCTAAGTCGAGCCTTACTGGGAATTCAAGGCAGTTCGACTGGACTCCTCTTCTTGTCTGAGAATATGTGCATGGAGAGGATTGAGCACCACTTTTCTCCACACGGCTCCACTCCATGTTGGAGCTTTTCCCCCGATTAATGTTTCACATCAGATCAAAGACCAAGACATCTATCATCAAATTAGTTGGTGGAATAGTACCAGACTATGACGTTTACATGCAGTTTACTGATCAGCCTACAGCGGGATTTTGGCCAATCACAGCTCGCTTTGAGTAAAAAGGAGCACTACCAAGAAATAGGTTATTTTGTTGTAAAATATGTGTTATTTTACGGTGAAACAGCTCAAAAAATAAAACACAAAATAGAGAAAAGGACAGTAAATTGAATGCAGATAAATGTTGTAATGTCTAACAAGGCGGAGATAATTACAGGATACAGACTACAACGTTAAACTCAAAGTTAAAGGTTTCAGGTACGCTCTAAACTTTGGTTTTAATGTAATTTATTAGTGTTCTGTGGTTACTATGCTGTTGCTGGGGATAAGTGGTAAAGATGAGACCGGGATGGCATAAACAAAATTGGATACTGGAGCTTTAAAATTTAGTTTAAGTCAGATTAAGGGGCTTTCTAGCGTTTTGTTTTACCTTATTAATGTGACACAGAGAGGCCCATTTATACTTGTGTCTTGTTTTTCTTTTTTGGTGCAGGTCGGGTTTTTATATGTGATCACTGAATGTATTTATATTGCGAAGGAACCACAGTCTTCAAACTCAAATTATACTAAACATCCCTTTAGAACCATTCTGTGTCAGTCTCACAAAGGACTGTCCCCTGATACCTCCTAATACAGTACTTTGCTCAGTTAAAAACAGTTAAAAAAACAGTAAAAAAAAAGGAAAACACTTCCTAAAACATTCAACTTGAAACAAAGTCACAGGAGGTTATTCCAGAGAAGCCGGCTGTTTCCAAAGTGCTGTGTCAAAGGATTGTTTGTGGACAGTACACTCAAAGAATGTGCTGCAGATAGACATGCACCAGAATAGACAGTTGAACACAACAAGACAAATTGGCAGTTTGGCAACACAGAAAGGATTGAAGCTCCAAAATAAGTGTCCAGAGTCAGGATTGATGCATCCACCAAAACAGATGGCTTCAAAGATTGCTTCCTCTTCTGAATGTCATCACAAGATACTAAAGTTGTTAGGTGCCATAACAGCTCTATTGTGTACAGCATGTTCAGTTTTTTAGGTTGGGACTGCAAAAAAATAAAAATAAAACAAACAACAAATACACTATTGCTGTTTCCCAAATGGGCTCAGAAAAGAGTTTGAGTAATGTACCACTCAGCCCCGTCGGTACAGTACAGTCTAGTACGACACATTTTGAAACAGCAACCCCTACTCTTCACAAACCCCAAATGTAAATATCAAGCTGCATGAGATTTTCACATTTATTGACTGAACTCTTTCACACAGAGAAACTAGCATTTACATAAATACATTTACCTGAGTATCACACAGTTTTGTTACTTATTTGAATACATGTCACATTTAATTAAGAAATAAATGGTATATATATTTCCTTTGTTTTATAGATTTTAAACAGAGAGACTGACTGGTTGAATGGCTGGTCACATGACTCGGATCCTGAGGTTTTCCATAAATACATAATCACACATGAATTTTATATATTTTTTTTTACTGGTAAAAAAAAGTGCCTGATGAATCAGAAAAGTCTCATCCAATTGTGGTGAGAGTTCTAAAACTTAAAGATAAACCCGTGTTCATGTGGCATTTTGATTAATGAGGAATTTCCTGAAGCCATTCGACAGAAAAAGGAAGGAACTACTTCCAGCATTAAAGGCATATTGCATACATAAGATATGACAAACACATTGTTCATTCCCCAGAAACCCATCACAATTCTTTTTAAAGAGGTGTAAGTATTCTTAGTAGGATTGTAAGATAGTAAGAAATAATTTGGCAAAAGTTGAGTTGTTGTACCCCTTCTGGCAATGGAAATGCAGCCAAAAAGCATCTCACAACAAAAAGAAATTGGGATTTTGTGATCATAACAATCATCTAAAAGACTTAATTAATAGTAATTTTTGTTTCATCAGAATTTCTCTCTGTCAATGGGCCACAGAAATGACAACAGCCTGGTTTGCTGACCTTCACATCAGAGCTGCCAACTGGCCTTAAAGTTAAAGCCAATGGAGAATTTATGGGGTAATGTTAAGAACAAAATGGCCAGTTTGTGCCATAGCAATCAAGCTGAGCTCAAGGCTGCAACTGAGACCCCCTGGGCTTCCATTTCACCTGAGCTCTGTGTCTCTTTGGATATTATTCTAACCAATCAGCCCCATTATTCATTAAAGCACAAGCACTGCTGACTGCCATGACATGCCAAGCCTTCAGAGAAATTTGTTTCAACACGTTTTTTTTTCAATAAACACTTGTTGATTTTAATCCAGGCATTCTTTTTAGCTGGTGTCATTATGAGAATGGAGAAAGTAAGAATAAATGAGCTGCAACAAAATGGCTACTGTTCTTACACATATATTTTTTGCTATGTATATGTGAACAACAGAGCAGATGTACATAATGTTGTTATTTGAGGCATTATTTTCACTGCCATGTTGTTTCATTGCAACTATTGTGATGCTGTTATATGCTGAAACATTGCCCCCAAATCTCGTTCTTTATTTATTCAGCTCCAAAGATCCACCATCCAGAACCTCTCAATAAAAACGTATTTACTTTTCATTACTGTATTTTTAAACAAAGATGAATGTTGTGGACATTTGGTTTACGCTGACATTAAAGCCAGTCCAGTCCTCTCCTGCATCCACATTAAGTTATATTCATTTTGATTCTGATCCGGAAATTAGATGTCAGGATTCAACAGATATGGGTTGTCATCTCCATCAAAGTAAAATAGGGGAATGCATTGACCTCTGGCCTTCGTATGATACTCCATATGCTACTTTCCCTGAGTACAATGCAGTCTGTTCTCTTCATCACAGAGCCTCTACCCATGAATGTATGCTGACCCCAGGTGCCTCCTCAGTATGCAGGAGATGAACAAGAGTCAGGGAGGTAAAGCACAAAGAGGACTTCTATATCAGGATAAGGCACTAAGGCTTCCATATGGCACTACTGCTCAAATGCATTTCCGCATTGTTTCCCAACAATGGAGTTGAACATTGATAACTTAAACTGCTTCTGAACAGTGTGAATGCTTGTGTTAGTAATAAATAACTTCTAGCTCTCATTCGAGTCTCTCCAGAGAATACAACAATTAAATATTGAAACTGTTTGTATTTACTCCAGACGACTATTCTCAGAACTGTTTACAGGAGACTGTAACGCGACACAGTGGCTCACATTGAAAACACTCATTCACCACTTCGATCCATGTCACGTAAAAATGAAAACACTACCTTTTTCAGTTTTTTGTTTACTGACACAAAACTGGGACAACTTTAAGGTGTTATTTGACACTAATGTTGATGATTATTGCAGATAATGGTATGTTAAGGAAGAATTTACTATCAAAAAAGCTACGGCCATTCATGAAATCAAATGTAACACACTGTCATTTTATACACAATCCCAATTGTTTGAACTGAGTTATAAGTTTCTTAAATATGCGTGTCCAGCTGTAGTTACTAGTTACAGTAAAATAACGTAAATGTAATGCAACTAACTTTTGTGTTAGCACTATTATGTAGAGTTCCTTGATCTATCCAATGCATGAGTGCTGAAACATAAAGTGTTTTTGGCGCACAAACTCAGTAACTTTAAATGCGAGCATATGTTTGGTAGCTTGTGAATTGAATTTGGGAATTTGAATAAAGTCTTGCATAGATTTCTTTCACTGTGCAAAATCTAAACGTAACATTCCCATGATCATGGAGGTGAGAATGGTGTCTGGTGGTGTCTGTTTGTTGTGTTGCTTGTGTGTGCGTGAGAGTGTTTGTGTGTGATGTGGCTGTCAACTTGGCCCTGGCCCAGGAAACCACAGCCAAACATTCACAGCTGTTGCCACTGTCCTCTGTGGACACATTTTGGTCCTGACACACACACTTGCAATTTATTTTGATTCCATTATGAGCCAACTTCTTATCATGTCGCTTATATGGGAAAGAGCAGGAACGGCTGAACATTCCTCACATCTCCTGCTCATTACAGTGCCTTTGATGAGTTCATCACATCAGGGCTGGCTAATGAGTTTGAAAGGAGAGTGTCTGCTTCGCTCAGGGCTTGCTGACAGCTATAAAAGCCTGCAAGCTCTCGGCGCCACTGCCTCAGATGTGGAGTGGCCTTGTCAGAGGTTGACAGCTCTGTACAAAAAGAAAAGCCACGTTGACTGCACTCTTTGTTATGAGCTAATCAATGTGAAACTGATCAATAATTTATTTCCAGTCATTTCAGCTTGTCTGATAGCTCATGTTTTGATTCTTCTCCTTTGTTTGTGGGTGGCTAGTTTTCATGTTACTATTTCTTCATTTTGAACAGACCCTGAGATGCAAACCAGTGGATAATGATTCTGTGGTGATTTAAAAGTTTGTGAGGATATGAATGAAACATTAGCTTTTAAATTGACTTGACAAATAGCTCATACAGTTAATTGATTAGGTTTTGGTCAACTTTATGAGACCAGAACAGTCTGGTCCAATCAGAGTTAGTATCAGGTCAAACCCCTCCCTCTAGAGATATAAGCTGAGCTGTATCAGTTGATCTAAGAATTAACAAAGTCCCTTGGACATGGGATGAAACATCTTTACCTTGAAAATTAGGTCTAGATGCCTTTGCTTTACATTTTCTTCAAATCTCCACAGACTAATAAAACACAAATATAAGGACTAGAATCTAAACATATTATTCTGCATGTGAGTGGTTTGTGGACATAAAATATATGGATACATTTAATGTGACAGACTGGGTCAATTTGTCCTTTTTCTCAGACTCTAACTGTCAATCCCTAAAACATGTTCAGCACAGGGGTCTTAAAAGAGAGGTCAGTATTGACGCTCTAAGGTGAGCAGGTCACTTTGACACATTTTGATTCGAGAATCTTGATTGCAGTATCCCAAGCAATCCCCATGGAAATAATCTCGGATTATCCTGTTGCGCTGTTTATCCTCTACATCTCTGAAATGGATTTCCCCAAGACACAGAGTGCATAGACTCTTGCGGCTGTCATCTGTGCTGCCATATTTAAAATCTGTGAGTGAAATCTCGGAGGACTGGTCCCTGCCAAAGCAGCCCCTGATGAGATCCCTGTCTTTCGTGACCAGAGGCAATGGGCAGTGGAAGCACACCACTCAATATATGACATGTCATTATATCCCTGTGAGAGATCTCAGAGGGTTGTCATCCGAACGGGGGACACCATAAAGCTATCACTATCTGTCCCTCAAAAAACAAAGAAACATTTTGGTGTATTTAGATTTTTTAGGTTAGGTTTTGTGTACATCCCACTTCATTGTTCTTTGGACAAACGGCGTCAATACGGGGTCACATTAGTTTTAAGCGAAACGTAAAAGCGTAAACGTGGGACAAGAGGTTACTTTGTGAATATCCCAGATTAAGGGGGGAAATTGAAAACTTTTCGACTTATTGCTACATTACAGCTAAATCGGTGACAACTGCTTATCGGAGATAAGTGTATTAATATGTTTTTTTTTGTTCCCCTAACAGGGTTCAGCCAATAGGCAGTGAGCCCGCACAACCTCAACACAGGCCCATGAATAATTAATGAGTATTTTTACCACGTTTACGGAGCGTAAACATAATCTATATTACTAAAAAAACATTTTAATTCACAAAAATGTTTTACTTTCAAGGCTATGGTTACTATGGCTATTAATAATATCTTGTATGAAAACACATATTGACATTGTTCGTCTGGTTACCTTGCACCTCTTAGTTGGTGGAACATTTTGGCAGCAAGTTTAAGTGTTAGAAGCAGGACGCCCATCTTTGAGATGTGCTGAAAAAGTCCAATCTGGAACCTAAAAATAAGAGCTGTACTTGAATGATGTCGTTGATAAAACTAAAATACCCACTTCAACAACAGGGATAATCTACATTTGCACAGACTAAAAACTTTAAGATCTTTAAATTAAGATCACTTGTGTCAGTGATATAGTTGACTTATGTCAACTATATCACTGACTTTTTTTTTGGCCCCACCAAAAAAAAAAAGTATATTAATGCCATTTATAGTTGTTGTAAAGGGCATTATTTTGAATCCATCCAGACTGAGAACCTTAAAACTTCCTTTGTTCCATTTCCTGTATCTTTTCGTGTTAACAGTAACTCGACTTAGTATATTTCCAAACAAACAGCATGACTGTTTATTGAAGGACCTGTCAGAGTTGCGTGTCCAGTGGATGGATTGGGTTTAGAGGGGCTCCTGATTAACTTCACCAGCATCTCTATTTCTCGCAATCCCTGGCACTTGTCAGGTGTTGATCCAACATGTGTCATCAGCTCCATACAGAAGACAGTAGAGCTGATCTGGATGTCTGCCCACCTAATTCCCAATAGTCCTATATACTGTATGTTTGACCTACTGTATATTGTGGGTGCATGTGGCAGTTCTTCCAACTCAAACATTCTTGGCTGACTCGGGTCTTTCTGTGAGGAGTCAGCATGTCCTCCACGTGTTACCGTGGGTTCTCTCCGGGTACTCCGGCTTCCTCCCACCGTCCAAAGACATGCATGTAAAAGGTTAATTGGCAACTCTAAAGTGTCCCTAGTGAATGAATGTGAGAGTGAATGGTTGTCTGTCACTGTCTGTCTCTAAATGTTAGCCCTGCGACTAACTGGCCACTGTCCAGGGTGTACCCCGCCTCAGGCCCAAAGTTGCTGGGATAGTCACCCGCGACCCCTAACGGGACAGAGCGGTAGAAAATGAATGAATGAATGACCTATATTGGTGCTGTCACATTGATCAGTGTTGTCTAATGTCTCTCACAAACCTGTATTTTACCATCATGCTGCGAGTATCAGGCCTCTCTCTGCCTGACACAGATGAGTTCTGGAGCCTGGCCCAGCTAGCGGATGATGTAGGCTATAGCCACAGGCCATTGATGAACAGCCATTCCTCTCTGTTCCCATGCTCCATGTTTCTCCACTTTTCTATCCCTCCCTCGATCATGCGCTCCCTCCAAGTCTCCAAGGCACACTGCACCTGTCCCTGCACCAAAAATACCCAGGGATGCCAGCGATCCCAGCAATCTGTCACCTCCAGGGCCTTGCTGACATTTTTAATCAGAAAGTGATAGAATTACAGCTATAGATGGCATTTTCCCCTTAGCAAATACGTACACTCCCCTACTCAAGGCTTACCTAGGAATCTTGTTTCAGGGGATCTGTGTTTTTGAGTTTGGTACACATTGTTTTGGAGGGAAAGTTACAGAAACAAGAACTGTTTCCTCCCTAAAGCTTTTTGTCTCTACATGGTCCATTGGGGTAGGCACAGCTCTGTGGTTATGAAGACAGAAATACAGTGCATCAAAGCTCCAACATGATAGAGTCCAATTATTGGAGTTGTTGGGATTAAAAGCCAATATGTAACACACAATTTGCACTTTCCAACCCGTTTATGTTTTCTTAGTCTCACACCAAGGGGTGTAATGATTTCTCCAAAGGAAATAAAGTGTGGCTGGTAATGAGTAATGCTGTGAATGTTACAAACAGTGAGTACAAGTGCATTTAACACAGTTTTGTGCTTAATCAGGCTGCAGCCTTGTTCACATAAAAGTATAATAAGAGAGGCTGATGAGAACTTGTTTGCACTTAACATAATGTCTACCTTTGCCAAAAGTTTGTTGTGTCCCATTGGCACTTTTAAAACTTGTGCTGAAGGCAAATTTCCCTGGCCCTCACTATAAAATATTCCTTTGTATCATGGGATACTGAAGCCTCAGGAAAAACAACAAAGCATCTCTTGAGCAGGATACTCCAAACAAAGTGCGGAATGCATTTTGTTTTCTACATCAGCAAGCTAATGGATAATTAATGCAGGAATGAACAGGAAAAATGTCCTATAGCCATTGTAAAACCCTGCTGACGAGAGGAGCCACACATAGACAGATGTTCCCCTTAAGCAACTGCATGGTTCACAATCACATCCTTTCCTCCTCATCATCTTCACATGGACAATAGGAAACAAAATTATAAAATCAGCTGCAGATCTGTGGGAAGAATAGTGTGCACATTCATTAGTGCAGCGGTGGGCTGCTGAAGCAGACAGGTGAACAGGCCAAGTAATCAAATGAGAGGTTCAGAAATCCAGCAACCCCACCAGAGAGATAAGCTGCTCCTCAGCCCAACTTAGCCACTGTATAATTAAGGGTTATAGAGTGCCTCTCATCTTGCTATTTTCTATTGCTCTTTGTCAGAGCCAGCCTATATAGTTGGCAGTGGCTGTGTCCCATTTCCCAGATAAAAAATGCCTGGCTAAGGGAATGGCTGCCATGTTCTCTATGGCTGAATAATGGTGTGATGCCCTTGTTCTGCAGCCCCTTGGGGATTATGTTTCAACAGTAACCTGCCAGAGTAAAGGTTGTGGCAGTAATTAAAACCAAATATTTAAGAGTTGGCTAGCAGTCTGTCACTGAATTTTCAGATCAATGCGGGCCAAGCCCAGAGACCTCGCTGGCTGCCCAGGCCTCCATGTAACCCACAGAGAAAGTCAAACAGATTGAGTCAGCTTCACTGCTGGCTAACTCACTGAGCTGCAAGGCTTAAAGCCTGCTGGGACCCCTTGTTACAAAGCTCAACAGTTTTTCCATTGTTTACCATAAGAAGGAGTGGGATGCACAGCTGACAACTCTCCGCACTCAGTATGTTTATAGCATTGATGCTGAAATGTAAAACAATTCATCTAAAATAAATAAATAAAAAAATAAATAATACAAACATTACTTATTTTCAAGTCACCATTTACTTCAGGCATATCATAAAGTGCTATCTGCAAGCACTCCACCTGGCCTACAGCAGAATGCATGCTACAATCATTTTAAAGAGCCCTTCCACTTATTATGGACAAGTTCAATTTATTCATGGCTTCAGCTCAAATCAGATGCAAAATGTTTTCTTTGGCCCTGGAGACAGCTCTCTAAAGTTGAATAAATAACCCATGATGATGCCATTAGGGTCAAATCTCCAAAACTTACAGAAAACAAGTATTGCAAACAACAGACTTATGAGTTATGTTTTGAGGAATGCACATGCAGTGTTTGTGAGATCCTAGTGGTTGATATAAAAACACTGAGCACTAAATGAGTCTTTCAAAAATCTAAATGTTTGGGAACCTTACATTTATTCAGATGCTGTAGCCACCAGTACATTATATACAGTCCAATATACGTACATGCAGTAGTGTTGTTTTTAGTGTTATTTAATGTCTATATAGGCAGTCACTTTTCTGTCCTGTGTCCTAATACCTTGTTCTGGGCAGGCCAGTCTAAACTGAGGCGTGGCCCAACATGTTATGCAATTAGAAAGAAGACCTGATTGTAGTTAGTCAGTAGCCCTGTTCAGTCCTGGTTGTTCAGACATATTCAGACATATTCAGACATATTCTCCTCTACTCAAACAAGGGTGTCCTGAGAGAGGGGCAACTTGTCCTTATCGTGTTGCCCAGTCCACGTTCTACTTTTGACCTTATTGATTTTGTATTGGCCCTTGGAGTGTCGTTTCTGAACATGTTGTTGTGTTTCATAATATGAAATAACGGTTTGATGAAGCGCAGTGGCTCAGGTGGAAGAGCGGTTGTCCTATAACCAGAAGGTTGGTGGTATGATTCCTGCTCTCCCTGGTTCATACTGTAGTTGTGTCCTTGGGCAAGACCCTTAACGCACCTTGCCTCCAGTGGCACAGCTCTGGTGTGTGAATGTGTGTGACTGTAGAGGTGAGTTTGGTGGGGGTCGGAGAAGGCTGTGAGCGCCCTGTGTATGGCAGCCCCCCTCTCTGTCTGCCCCAGGTGTGAGTGTGTGTGAATGGAAGGATGATGTAAAGCGCTTTAGTACAGCCAGGTACAAAAAAGCGCTGGATAAATGCACAGGATTTACCAATTTACAGTCCTGTCAAGTGATTTGAAGCATGTCACAAAAAGATGTTCATAGTACCTCGCAACAACTTTTTCTCACATTTGTCTCTATCTACTGTTCATGGCTGTGTTTATGCCGTTTCTACTTTCCAGAGTTAAGTCTATATTAGGTGTTAAATGTCTGCTTCATTGTCCTGCTTGCTGTGCCTGTATCATGTCCCGCTGTGTTGCTTCTTAAAAAAGAGAAAATGATGCTCTTCTTCATGTGACAGCCTTGTGTTGATGCTCTTAGCCTGTCTATCATACGTAGCTTTTTTATATTTTTTTTATTAAGTTTTTAAAACAAGAACAAACAAACATCCCAGAAGTCCCAGTCGCCTCAAAACATTCTCCTATTCTCCAAAAAGATGAAATTTGACATGCAAGCAATGTCTTAACCTCTCTAGAATTACCACTTCAGATATCAGACTTTCGGTCCAGGTGTGGAACATTTGGACATTCTGGCTTTTTAGCAAGCATCAGTAAAACAGAACAGTCTCTTGTGTGTTTTCAAAGCTTTAGGTATAAGTCCTAACAGACAATGCACTGGGGAGGAGTGTCTGTCCTATCACCAGACTAATATCTCTGCATACTGCCTGCCGGAACACTTCAATCTCTTTACACTCCCAGAGACAATGGTATCTAGTCCCTTTGAGTTGTTCAGGAGGACAATTTGGACAAGCTCCTTGAGTGAACATTATACATAGCCTTTCTTAGGGTGAAACCGGTGTTCAAATTTAGGTATGAGTGTACAGGACAAAATCATCTCTGAACTGTGCTGTAACACATCTGGAGGTAATTCAAGGCTCCACTCCTTTCCCTTGTCACTGCTGACACTGAGATCACGACTGTAGCATCTCTTACTGATCTGTTTTTAGTGAACCATGCTTTTCAGAGATGAGGGCTGGAAATGGTAGTAGTTCAATATCAGTACAATATCATCTTCATCACATTGTCCTGGCTGAGTAAATGATGTTGTTCTTTTTTGTGTGAAGTGGTTCTTGCTTAAGTAGTTGCATACAGAATCACTGAAAGCAATTTCAAGAAGCTTGTGTGTGTGCTGTGCAGAATAATTCCTGGCTTCCTTGCTGTCTTGTAATGAGCTGATGTATTATGATTAATAATACAAAATAACATCTGATTAAAGTTTAAGAGCTGTTGGGGTACACTATGCCAAGAGGCTTTTTAGCTGAGAAGGCCTTTGATTTGCTCACCTTACAGTCTAAAGTAATTCAGAAAGTGGGATCAGAAGACAGCTGCCAGCTCACTGGCAGTCAGCTCCTGGAGGCAGTCAGTGGGCTGGCAGATAACATCCTTTGAGGATCTTCACTTCCTCTCCAACATGGCTCCACAACACCCCCTTAGGTGAAGATGAGGCGTTTCTTCAATCATTTCAACCCCCTGCATTCACAAATCTCAGCTCCCACAAAGGAATGATGCATGCAAACATCCAGTCTAATTGCATGTGAAAAGATTTTGCAGTTTGAAGGTGTATTGTTTTCTTTTTGATTGTCAGAATACACTGTTGTATGTGTGAAGTTGCACACAGGGAACTAAAAGGTGTCCAGACAACTTGAGTTTTCATGATTGTTTTCTTATTTGTTAAGAAACACCCCTACCTAAATCAAGAGATCAGTGTGAAGATGGATGTCCGCAAGCAGGACAAAACATCTCATTTGCTCAATTTATCTCATTCTTGACAAATTGTAAGGTTTTCCTATGGAGTGGATAATTGACTGGGTAAATAAAATGTGTGATACATAGTGTCACTGGTCTATGACAAATCATAATCTAATTTTGGAAACTCTGGTTTCTGTTGGGAAAGTCCAAACCTGCCTCTTGTCTTTTGAGAAAATGCTTCTAAATTGTGCAGGTCCAGGCAACAGTGGTAAATGGTGTGCATTTACTGTAAATAGCACTTTTTGTACCCTTCTCAGGCACCCAATTAATGCTTCCATGCACCCCCCCAGAGGAGACGGACAGTGCTCACAGCCCTCTTCAACCACCTCCAAACTCACCTCTACAGTCACACACATTCATACTCCAGCTGTGGCACTGGAGGCAAGGTAGGTTAAGTGTCTTGCCCGAGGACACAACGACAGAATGAACCAGGGAGAGCAAGAATCAAACCGCCAACGACTGCTCTACCACTGAGCCACATGCTCCAGATCTATGGCCATCTCATTTTAAAGGAAACGCTCGCTCCTACACAAACCTTTCCAAACAATCTTTTTAGAGCTCATGACTCAGGAAACGTTTTATTCTGTGTTTTGAATTCTAGCCACATAGTCATATAGTTTGTTGTATTGTCTTTTCACACATTTAAAAAGGTTAAACAAAAGAGGAAAATTATAAAATGCGAGCAGACATTGGTTTACAAATACTTTCCACTCCACATTGTTCTGAACAGGTGTGTGATCAAATGACTTTTCATTGTGTGAGTATTATTTAATATTCATGAAACTCCTGCTTATTATAGCTTTAAGCATAATGGAAAAGTAAAAGCAACCTGTCTTTTTTGTCAACATGTAAACTAAGCATGACATCTATTTTCACTGCTATTTTTTATGCTAGAGTCTTGGCCCATTACCTGTTTTTGTTTTTCTCGGTCCATCCTTAAGGACAATGTATTCTCTCCTTTTGTGAATACAGCCATGGGCTCAATACTTCCCCTCGGAGTCATTTCACAGTATGCAAAGTACGATTTTCAGGCAAACCAAAACTCCTCTAATAGCTCTTCTGCAATTCAAAGCTTTTTTTTTCTTCTGACACCACGGGGACTATGTGACACTGAGCCCATTTCAAAACCCAAGCAGCAGAAACACAGGCATGATGTGTGTGCCAGAAAGCATTCATCAAACCTCCAGGAAGAGAAGACTCCACTGGATGATGTCTGGTAATTCATAATTACAGCATTAAGGAGACATTATAACTATTATCACATCAGTGGAGTACAACGACTGCAGAGCCATATTGAGACACCTCTGTGTCACTGCAACGGCACATTATACACACATTAGTGCATTTCAAATTTAGAAAAGTATATTCAAATTGTACGGCTGTGTCCTGCAAACTGACCAAGGGCAAAGCAAAAATAAAACATGACATGTCGTAACAAACACACGTGCACCAATGTGCATGTTTTAATTAGATGCACCCAAGGGGATTACCTTGGCTCCCATGACTCTGCTGCATCCCAAAAGCAAATGAATGTAAAACTAAAAAAAAAAACAACCTTTCCATTATAAGCTTTAATGTCAAGAGTGTTTTTGGAGCACTGTGTATTGTGTAAGCCTAGTTTTCTTACTTGACATTATTACCATCAAATCTGGGTCACTGTCATAAATACAGGCCAATTAAGTGGTTTGATTTTAGATCTCAGAAAGCAGACCCAGATCTGAAAACAGGAGGTATAGCTTTTCCACTGGGACAGCATAGAAAATTTCTGTCAAATAAGTGACACACAACGCTTGTCTTGGAACACAAAAGAGCAATGGGACAGTCCATAACGCTATTACCACTTTCAGAAATAAGTTTAAACAATTATATTTATGAAGTCCTTTGGTGCGGTTGGTAGGCACACACTGTAAATACTGTCAGGACCCAAAGGTGGGTCGTGGGCGATTTTATTTGAGTCATCCCAAAAAATAATAATAAAAATTCTGAATGATATTTGTAATAGATGTGCTGTTAAACTGTAGACAAAGAACAGGTTAGTTGGATTTGTACAGGTTCTGGCTGGACATATACATTTGTAATATAAATAATACTATACTAAAGAACTATACTATATAGAAAAAGGCTGTAAATCAATGAAATGACTATTGGTAAAAAATAAGAGAAAAATATCCAAAACACAAAGTGACCAAAATGACTCTAAAACAAACCAAAGGGTGACAAATCATTTGGTCCCGACCATGAAAAAAAGTTTGAGAAACACACTTCCACTGGACCTAGATTCTTACTGATGCTTTTTATTTTATTTTAGAAGGCTTTAAAGCAAGAAAATATGATGTAAGAATTTGCTAATATATTGTAAGTAATATCAAAATATCAGTGTCACTGATATAATGATATTATCAACAGGCTAACAAATATTAAAATGATTCCTTGAACATCTTGGTTATTAGTTGCATAAAATGTCTGTCATTTCAAAACCCATTCCCAGTGGTGTTGCTCTTGACAACAGATAATTCAGTCTCCTAACGCACTCGAGGTTTCGTTGTTAATTGGTAACCATATTTACTGTGTTGATTGTCCTCTCTCACTGAACAGATGAGAGAAACCTTTAAGGAAAGAAATAATCCGTTTTGTGAGTTGAGGGCTGCTATGGAAGGACAGAGAAAGGAAATATAAGGAAAGCATATCTGCAGCTTATGTCATGCATGGAAACAGCACAACATGGAAAATGTCATGAGCAACACGCTAACAGCTCTATTCAAATTAAAGGCCCTTAAAGGACATTCTTTCAGACCATTTTATGTAACACCACATAAGGATACCATTTTGCTGTAAATGTATTTCTATAAATCAAGGTGAAGTGTATAATTTAGCTTGACTGCTTTTTGAGGGGATGAATCATTTCTCACATTTCTCTCCTCACATTTAAAAATATTCAATACATGTTCAAGTCATAAGTCACTTTAAAAAGACTAAAGCTTATGGAAATGAATTTAGAGGCAATTTATATAGTGCTCCAAAAACATACTTGACATTAATCTTTAAAATATGCCCGAGGAGGTTTTTTTGTTTCATTCCGCCATTCCCTGCATTGTTGTTGTTTTTCTTCTTTTGACAATACGTTACCATATTAAATATCTAATATCATACTGAGGCGACAGAGTTTATTAGTGCAGACCTCCACCATTGCTGGTACTTGTGTGTGTTAGCAGCAGGCAGGGTTCACAGCGCCCCTATTGGCCTGGCAGTTGTACGTTTTGGGCTTATGTAAACTGCACCTCATTCGGCAGTACTGTTCCCTTTCCTTCATTTTTGTTTCTCACCGCCTACACTGCCTTCAAATTAACGCCTCAAAGAAATAAACACAAATCTTTGTCAGTGCCACATTTAGTATCAAACATTTCTTTTTTAACACTCCAGGTGAGCACTAAATCTGCATTGGCTGCATTGGCTTGCTGCATTCTGGTCACTTCCTGCGCAGAGCTGAAGGAGTCAGGAAACAAGGGCAAATCAGTGGCTCAGCTGATGGCTCGCACCGGGCGGTTACATCATTGGCTGATGAGACTCCCCCTCCCGGAGAGACTCCTTCACTTACCTGGCCATCACAGAGACCTTGTACCGTCCGACACATCACCGGACCAAAACATCCAAAATCATTCCCATGGCTCTTTATATAAGTCCATTCAGCAACAAAACATGTGTTGACTGCTAAAAGATCTACTTCCTTTTCTATCGATTCCTTTCTTTTGAAAAAAAAAAAACATGAACATAGGGATAAGAGTTGAATAGAGTGCAAGCCTGGAGTGTGTTGTGATTTATTCAAGAAAATCATACAGTTTTCTGTCCAGAGCAGCTCGGCAAATATCTGTCCTGCCGCTCTTTTTGGGTCTGATAATACGAGCTGGTGTGGAGAACAAGAATGGTCTTTCAGTTGTGGTTCTCACAATCTTTTGAAGTCCTGAGCGCAGATAATAATGAGCACTGACAAGTTCAACAAAAAAAACAACAATGTAAAACACTGTTTCAACAATGACATGTTGTCATTATTGTAAAAGTATATGGATACTAACTTTGGGTCCAGATTCTTAACCTCTCTTTTCTTGAAGTAAGTAATCATTACAAAAGTGCATTCTTAATTCCTTCTGCTGCCTCCATTAAAACCAACCACCAGCATCAACACAAATACACATGATAACTTAAAAACTTTATTAAAATGTAACTCAATGTGAGTTTCCAGCAGCATCTGTCTCCTTTAGTCCTAGCTATACTTGCTAAAAAGTTACTTAGTAGTTACTTTAAGCAGCCTGTAATAAATCATGGATTTCACAGTTTCTTTTCATTATGAAAAATAATGTACACAATACACATTGACTTAATAAGCCTTTATGACCTTTATGGAACAGGTGACCAAATGTTCGATGACAGATCCTATTTTGTCTCCTCACTCAGTGTTTTGGTTTCTAAACTGGTTTGCATTGTTCTCTCCTCTTTCTTGCTATTATTTCCAGATCCTTGAGGCAGCTGAGTTGCAAAAAACAACTAGGCATAGCGCCACAAATATATTTGCAACTCATCCATCCAACTTCTGTTTAAAATGCATTTTTCAAGCCTGTAGGCCTATTTAACAAGCACCATAACACCATCCTGCAAAACAGGGCAGTGAGCACAGCTGCAGCGCAAACGCTCTCCACTGTATGTAGCTGGAGCCCTTAGTTAAACACATTGGAGCGCTGAGCAGCTTAAGAGCCTGATATTTCCCCCAGGAGCTGTTAAAACACCAAACAGTGATAAAAGAAAAAAAATGTATCATGATATATGGCCTGAAACACAGCTACAAATGAAGATGCTTATCCACTGAAACCAGAATTATGATCATGGTTTGCAATTAACCTTTGAATGTGAAAATAGCTAAAGGTAATGCCATTTTAGCTCACCACTACACACCACAACAAAATTAACAAGACATTGTATTTATATTTGTAAAAGCATGCTCCAGGGACGTGTGGTCATTTTGAGAAAAGAATAATAAACAATTATAAAAATTCATATAACATTTACTAAATTGTGCCATTAATGTTATGTGGTTGATAGGATGATTTCCATCATTCCTTTGGCAAAAAGCATATAAACAAGCATATTTCTTGGTCAAATGCATTAAAGAGACGGCAGCGCCGTGCTTTGCCTTACCTGAGTGTGCTGCTGTGCCTCATGATGAGTGCTAGCATTAGGCTGGTGCCTCTCTGTTTGTCACCAGTAAACTGGCCTTTTTCTAATCTGAATAATGCATTTTATGTTTGTTTGTAACTTATTTAGTCTCGCTGATCTGATATGAAGCGCACTAAAAAAAAGCTCAAAGGGAGGCATACAGTATCTGAGCCTCATTGAGAGGGGCACCTTTCCTCTGCTATTACTGGTGTGTTGGCGTGGAATATGTGTCAATATGCTGCCTAAAAATCAAGTGTAAAGACTGACTTGAAACTTCTCAAAATTGGACTTTCAATCAAAACAGGACATTATAAATAATGGAAGAGCAATGCTGGAGCTGGAGCTAAAGACTGCTTCAAACAACGGGTAAAAAGGTAGCCTAACTCGCTTTCGTTATTTTTGTAATGTTTTGAGTTTAAATATTGTAAGTTAGTGAACCATAGTTAAGCTTGGTAAACAGAGACTAAGTATAGCTCTGTTTAGATGAGGTCAGTCGATGCCTTCTGTGCTCCACGGACACATAGCCTAAAGCACCAGGTTCCAGACACATTTACACTTCCAAGATCTTAACAAATAAATAATCAACGCTTGGTCAAACAAAAAAAATGTAACACTTTTTAAGCTAACAGGTTGAGTTTAACAGGGTTTTAATTTTTTTGCCTAAATTGGGCGGACTTTTATTTAAATAATACTGATTAATGAGATATGAAAGCTTACTATAACGCTGTCTATTGAATGCTGTACATTGGGCCACTTGGGGATTATAGAATTATTTGTAAACCTGGCTCTGAAGAGTCAGTGCCTCACTAGCACAAACCTCGCCAGCACGAACCTCACCAGCAGGAACCTCGCCAGCACAAACCTCACCAGCATGAACCTCACCAGCACGAACCTCACCAGCACGAACCTCGCCAGCACAAACCTCGCCAGCACAAACCTCACCAGCACAAACCTCGCCAGCACGAACCTCACCAGCACGAACCTCGCCAGCACAAACCTCACCAGCATGAACCTCACCAGCACGAACCTCGCCAGCACGAACCTCACCAGCACGAACCTCACCAGCATGAACCTCGCCAGCACAAACCTCGCCAGCACGAACCTCACCAGCATGAACCTCTCCAGCACAAACCTCACCAGCACGAACCTCACCAGCACAAACCTCGCCAGCACGAACCTCACCAGCACAAACCTCACCAGCACGAACCTCACCAGCACGAACCTCACCAGCACAAACCTCGCCAGCACGAACCTCACCAGCACGAACCTCACCAGCATGAACCTCACCAGCAGGAACCTCACCAGCATAAACCTCACCAGCACAAACCTCACCAGCACAAACCTCACCAGCACGAACCTCACCAGCACAAACCTCACCAGCACGAACCTCACCAGCACGAACCTCACCAGCACAAACCTCACCAGCACGAACCTCACCAGCACGAACCTCACCAGCATAAACCTCACCAGCACGAACCTCACCAGCACGAACCTCACCAGCAGGAACCTCACCAGCACGAACCTCACCAGCACAAACCTCACCAGCACGAACCTCACCAGCATAAACCTCACCAGCATGAACCTCACCAGCATAAACCTCACCAGCAGGAACCTCACCAGCACAAACCTCACCAGCACGAACCTCACCAGCAGGAACCTCACCAGCACAAACCTCACCAGCAGGAACCTCACCATCACAAACCTCACCAGCATGAACCTCACCAGCACAAACCTCACCAGCAGGAACCTCACCATCACAAACCTCACCAGCATGAACCTCACATGCACGAACCTCACCAGCACCAACCTCACCAGCACAAACCTCACCAGCACGAACCTCACCAGCACAAACCTCGCCAGCACCAACCTCACCAGCATGAACCTCACCAGCACAAACCTCGCCAGCACGAACCTCACCATCATAAACCTCACCAGCACGAACCTCACCAGCACAAACCTCGCCAGCACAAACCTAACCAGCATGAACCTCACCAGCACGAACCTAACCAGCACAAACCTCACCAGCATGAACCTCACCAGCATAAACCTCAACAGCAAGAACCTCACCAGCATGAACCTCACCAGCACAAACCTCGCCAGCACAAACCTCACCAGCACCAACCTCACCAGCATGAACCTCACCAGCACAAACCTCGCCAGCACGAACCTCACCATCATAAACCTCACATGCACGAACCTCACCAGCACAAACCTCGCCAGCACCAACCTCACCAGCATGAACCTCACCATCATAAACCTCACATGCACAAACCTCACCAGCACAAACCTCGCCAGCACCAACCTCACCAGCATGAACCTCACCAGCACAAACCTCGCCAGCATGAACCTCACCATCATAAACCTCACCAGCACGAACCTCACCAGCACAAACCTCGCCAGCACAAACCTAACCAGCATGAACTTCACCAGCACGAACCTAACCAGCACAAACCTCACCAGCATGAACCTCACCAGCATAAACCTCAACAGCAAGAACCTCACCAGCATAAACCTCAACAGCAAGAACCTCACCAGCATAAACCTCACCAGCACAAACCTCACCAGCATAAACCTCACCAGCATAAACCTCACCAGCACCAACCTCACCAGCACCAACCTCACCAGCACGAACCTCACCAGCATGAACCTCACCAGCACGAACCTCACCAGCACAAACCTCGCCAGCACGAACCTCACCAGCATGAACCTCACCAGCACGAACCTCACCAGCACAAACCTCACCAGCATAAACCTCTCGTCACTGGCATGCTCTCAAAATAGCTTAATCATATCGAATTACAGTTCAAAGGAGTGTACACACTATGTCAGGGCCAGTTTAGAAATGTATTGCAATGGAAAAATGTTTATGCTAGCTTATTAAAAAAGGTATTATTCCACACACTAATACCTGCTACTTGAATAACTTGCCAAACTATACAGATATAAATGCTGTTACATGAATTTTGAACATAGCAGTAGTCTTTTCTTGATAAAAGCAAGGTTATGATCAATGTTCATCAGTTGAGCGAGGCTCTTATTTGGAACTGAGACTAAATGTGCCCATGTGTGAGCTGACAGTGACGTTGGAGGTCCTGCCTCTCGCCCTTGCTTCCTGCCTCAGACATCGTGAGGATGGGAAGCGCGAGAGAGTCCTGTTGCTAGGATACCGAACATGGCTCTTAAAAGACACACAAGAAGAAAACAGTGGCGCAAATGATCTAGCCACAAACATACCTGGCTTCTTGGGCACAGCACAGATAAGTCACCAACCTGTGTCCTCGTTTTTAAAGGTTCATTTAAGGCAAGAGCAGCAAATGATCCATAGAAATGCAATAATTCTTTTTTCATTAATTTAAATGGCATGAGTGTTATTGACACATAGGGCCAGAGCCACAATCATTAATTCCCCATTTGGTATTCTCTTATCAAATGCATTAAAAAAACATTAAAGCATTGTCTCGGTGCATCAAGCAATACCCTTTGTGCTGCAGCAGGTTGGTTGAAGTTCACAGCACTTTGTTAAAGTGACTTTTTCTTCCCATCAATCAACAGCACTACTGACCCTAAAACCCCATGCCCGTAATTGCCTTCAGGATTAAAATGGATTGGAGCCTCTGGTGAAATCCTGCATGCATTTCCATTAGTTTTCACAATGAGGAAGTTTGCAGTTGCAGACTTGAAAGAGGCATGCAAGAAAAAAAAAAGATTTGTTTTCGGGCACATTTTATGAATATTCAGAAGAACGATCAAAGATTGTAAATAAAACAGTACATGCTATAAGCTGAGTAGCATACAGTGTTGAAACGGCTGTCAAAACCCAGGGTGATTTGTGAACGATCTAATATTGTTAGTCCTCTACACAGAGATACGATCACTTTAGGCTTGGCGTTGCTTGGCACATGCACTAGACGTAATCACATTAAACGTTAGATAACATAACATTAGACTACAGCTTAGGCCCAATTATGAATACAAAGAAGGTCAAATGACTCACTAGATTTTCAGTAATGTAATTATAGCTGAGTCAATGGAGGAACAGTGTCCATGAAAGAGAAATGATGTTATCAAATGCATGCCATCGACGCAGTGATTGTTGTTGTCTATGTAAGCCAATTTAAAAACATGCACTGTAAAAACAAGCAATATCAAAAGACAAGCTGATTTGCATATTTATGATACAAAGAACCCTCGAATGTTGTTTGCGCATTAATTGGGGACCAAGCTTACAAGGCCATAAATAGAAAAACGCAAATTGCATGTTCCACCCTTACATTAATGAACGATTGCTTCCCTCCCGTCGCGGCTTGCATGCTTTATTTATTTGCTTTTCCCTCACACATATTGTTCAGCAAGCCTTTCCGCAGTGCAACCTGGTCCCATTAGACAACAATGATGTGCTGAGCTGTGTTCTCCTCCAGTGCACGCCATAGTTAACCTTGTGTGTGTGTGTGCTCATTACAGTACAGCACTAAAGTAAGCAAGCAGGATCATCTTTCTTGCTCTCCCATGCATCTATCCGTTAGTCTCCTCTGTCCTCTCATTCTTGCTATTACCATCTACTTGGCGTCGCCTCTAGGACTAGCCAACCCCTTTTTTCCTTGACATCTCCATCTTGGGCAGTGGGATCGATAGATGTATGGGACCAGAAGCAATTGCGTTTTACTGAGACAACATAAGTGCATTGAAAAAGTGCTTGTTAGTCAAATGTTACACTCTACTGGCCTTTTCCAGCTGATTCAGACTTGTTTTCTTGTCTCTTTCTCTGTTTTGCTGTGTCCTCATTGTTATTCTAGTGTGTCAGATCAATGTCTCTATAGTTTATCAAGGTGAAATATCTTGAATATAACAGTTGTGTGTTGCAAGGAGTGCATTCATATTAGAACAGTGGTTTAGTGTTACTCCACTTACTCTACTGGAATAACTTTCGACATGCACAATCATCAATCCTGTGGACATTTAGCTGACAAGTGTTGCATGTATAAACACAAACGTCAGGATAAAATTTGAAATACATGAATGAAAGGCGCTAAAAGTCCAACTAATTTTTTACACACAAAATGAACCAGACCATAGATCATTCTTTACCAAGACTTATGAGAATGTTATACTTTAGATATTATTTACTACATCTCCCTATCACCACCTGAACTTGCATTTCTTCTCTAAATAGTTGTTATTGAAATAAAATGCAGTCTTCTGACTGCATGCTTGAATCCTCGTCCATGCAGGACGGCGTTTGTTGTGGGTGCTATGTCCAGCCAATTCTCTCTGGGCTCACTAAAGTCACCCTTGTATGAAAGCTGCCTGATGATGAATAACATTTATGTAAAAGGCTTGGTGCAACCCAACAAGCTGCTGCTCGCATCATTCCACCGTCTGACAGCAAACATGGAAATCCATTTTCTGCCTGTAATCAAATAGCTGGATTGCACTGTTGTGTTTTGTT